>CAJQUW010000735.1:0-13921 GCA_907163375.1 Prostheceraeus crozeri
CAATACCATATTGGTTCTTCACTAGATAAAGAAATTAATAAAATAAAAGATATTATTCATCCTTCTGATTTATGTAAAGTAAACAGAATGAACATTAGAAGGAAATGAAGATTTCATAACAGAAGCTATATTTTTAAAATCTAAATGTTTACTGTTATGATACAACTAAAAATATTAAAACACATAAAAACATTAAAAGGAATTTCAAAGGCATCAGTGGCTAATCAAATAACATTTCGCAAGATTATAAAAATGCATTAATTTAATAATGAAATAAAATACAGCATTAATTAATAGACTTAATTCAAAAAAACATAAAATGGTATATTAAAAGATAGATAACATAAATTTAGCATAGATACCATTTGATGATAAAAGAAAAATATTTACTGATGGAATAACTACTTTAACCTTTTTAATTTTCTAATTTCTATTTTCTACGAGTATAACAATATAACAATATAAATAAATATAAAATAATTATAAAATTATCATATAAAAATGGATAAAGTTAGAGCTGATAATTTAAAAGAATAAAACAATTAGAACGAATTAATAAAACAAAGAAATATTATGAAAGAAAATCATCTAACAACATAGAATGACAAAAGCTGGTATTCAATCTGATATGTTTGATAAATTTACAAAAATAACTGAAGAAGTAAAAAGCTGATTATGAAAAAACTGTCCGAACCATTTAAAACTCTTGAAAAGGAACTTAATGAAAAAAGTCTTGATATAGCGATCCTGTACTTAAAACACTATTAGATAGACTATGTTTATTAGAGGTAAACATAGATAAAAGAAAATTACCAAAATCTAATGTTATTCGAACATTCTACTTTCCTTTTAGATAAAAAATTATTTGCAAGATTTTATCTTGGTGGTAAAGAAATATTTCCACAACCTTTACGAGGATTAATTTTTACTCCAGATAAAAAACCTATTAGTTTAGATAGAAATTTTGTTTGATCTTTTAAGAGAGCAGATTTAAAAAAATTATGCAGTAGAAGAGATCTAATAAAATTATAAAACTATATTAGATAGAGTTGGCAATCAGTAAAAACTCTTAGACGTTATAAACAATTAGAAAATTTATTATCAACGGGAGTTAAAAGTAGGGAAAGGTTAATCTGAAAAACAGAATACAAAAAAACAGAAAACAAAAAGAACAGAAAACAAGAAACAACCATATTTGTTACCAGATGATCCTACAAGAATTACTAAATAGATTAAATATTTTAATATCTGCAATAAAAGAAGGGCATAATTCTAGTTGTCTCAATGAAATTCATGGGCTTATATTGAAAAGACTTGTTGTAGAAAAAAGATTCTAAATGAAGAGGATTATAAAAGTATAACCGGACATCTCTGATGTCGCTCCAGGGCTTCGCCCGAACCGTGACATCTCTGAAAGTCCTCTAGGCTCGCCCGTAGCTGAAATATGGTTGTTTCTAATTTTTTATAAAAAATATTATTTAATTTTTTAGTTTAAAAATGTGTTCAGCAGATTTAGACAAAATTAATAATCATTTACAAAATTTAACACGAAATTTTGTGGTTCCTATTCGCAAAATTTAGTACGATACGTTAAAAATGTGTAACAACGTACTTAGTTCTCACATCACACACTTTGTAATTCTTAGAACCCATTTCTAGCATTTGGAACAAAATAAAAATTATCAAATTGCATTGACTATTTCTCCACATTTAACACTATTCAAACGTATACTCCAAAGAACAAGATGTGAATGATCAATTTAGATAGATTCTACTGATAAAGGCAAAACATGGAAAAATACTAACTTTTCTTCGCTGGTTCTTACGAAGTTGTGAAACAATATCAAATGAAATTAAGAGACATTTAGAAGTATACCATTTAATAGATAAGAAAGAACCAAAATTACATTTTGCCGTTGAACCGGCAGTTAATAAATTTTCTCTTACTTTAGACGAAAATCATCAAGTTGAAAAATTTTTAATCATGATAGTTCAATGTCAAAGCTAGTAGGATTTAATAAAACAAACTTATATTCAAGGTTATCATTTAGGTGAGAAGATTCCAAAAATAACTGAAATAAATTCAAATTGTTGTACATTGTGACATTATTGAAGGAGGATATATATATGGTAAATTATCAAATTTAAATATTCAGTTTTCCAGCTTTTACAGGTACCCATTGGTTATCAGATTAAATGTAATTCCACAAACATTAATATATTTTTCCTATTACAAGAAAAACTATTAACAACATTGGCATTAGAATCACTGTATGAAAAAGGACAAGAAATAAATTTTTGGAGGTGAAGAGATTATGATAGAATCTTTTGGTTTCGGGAGGTATAGAACTCCCGTTCTCGAGAGGTAGATAAACTTTTACGCTACAATAGAAAAGTGTTTAATTTTTTTATCATTTTCCATTATTAATCTTATTAATCTTATTAATCTTATTAATCTATCATTAATCTTTATTAATCTTATTATTCTAGAAACAATAAAATAAACTTAAATTAAAAGTTTTATTTTTAGTTTTTTTGTTTCTATAAAACACTAATTCAATAATGGATGAATTTTATTACTTTAAAAATGAATCGAAATGTCTTTAAATAACAAATAAAAAAACTTAAATTTAAATCATCCATCCATAATTGTATCTAATAAAGTTTTTAGCAGTGTATTTGCGGAAGATCAGGATGTGGAAAAACATATCTATTATTTAAAATTTGAACAACTCCCAGACAAATTTTATTAGATTATAAGCAATCTATAAGTTATACAACAACGGCAGAACAACCCGTCTATCAATTTTTAAAATATGGATTTGAAAATAATCTTGACAAAAACAGCAATTGCTTCTCTATTCGAAGAATATGATAGAAAAAATCTGAATATGAAGAAGAGAAATAAATTTGTGGTGTGAAGATAGCAGCAAAAAATAAACAATTAGTTGAATCCAATAAAAATAAACATATAAAAAATACGACAATTAAGTGAGATGATAGTTGGTAATATGCAAGCGATTCCTAGTAAACCTAGATTAATAACAATGAAACATTGTGTAATTTTTCGATGATTGTGTGTTAATGAGCAAGAAATCAGTCAGTTCAGAGAAATTATTTCACGAAGAGTGTTAGACATAATAACTGTAGTGTATTTTATTTGACACAAAGTATGTATTCATTAGATGGAAGTGTTATTAGAAAGAATGAAAATATATTTATACTATTTGAAATAAATGCAAGAAACTTAAGTGATTTGTTAAGAGATTTATGTATAAGAGATAAAGATGAATTTTAAACAATCGTGTAATAATGCTTGGTCAAAAGATTATGGATTTATCACAATTAATATTGATAAAAAAATTCATGAAAGAGTTATCGAACAATTGTTTACCGAGTAATAAAAATATACAAATATAATGTTTTAATATTTTTATGTTTTTTTATTATCAGCTTTAATTTTTGTCTTATTTTTTTAAAATATAATATTTGAATTTTGTGGTAACATTGGTATAGCAGCAAAAACATTTTACTGAACAAATTATTTTTTTATTGCTTTGTTGTTTGTCATCTTTTCGTTTAAAGTTTTCACGTTTAAAATTTTCTCGTTTAAAATTTTCTCGTATTAAGTTTTGTTTAATAAAGTTTTTTCTAATAAAGTTTTTAGCTCTCTAAAAAAAATTTTGATCATTTTCTTCATTAGAGAAATTTTATCATCAATAAAAGTTTTATACCATCACTAGAAATTTTTACCATCCTTTTTTATTTTTATCATTAACTTTTTCTGTCTGTTGATTGAAATGATATTTGCATTTACCTTCATTAGCCTATGTTGATCAAATTTTTCAATCTCATCTAACCGTATATAACATTATCATCACATACTCTTTGAAATGTAGTAGTGTAGTTTATCATAGACTTCTTTAATATGTAATAATGCTTAGTTTTTAATGATTTTCGCTTTCTTAGTTATTAAAAGAATTTATCTAACATTGCGTTAACAAGTGAAGTTGCAAAAACACCCGTACCTGTTAAAGCTGTAGCAAATTGACTGGAATTACTAAAACACCTGGAAGAATATAACAATTGTTAAAGCACCTAAACTTATTGTTAAGAAATATTTGGCCAATTTCCTTGTGTTACATTCTTAACTTTACTCCATACTCTTTCTTAATTTATTATGAGATGTTCTAATCTAAGTAATAATTGCGATTCCTTATCTTTCATATAACGTACTTACTCCTATCTTTGTGTTTTTGCAATATCCATAGTTCATCACTGATAACGAAGGATATATTCTTGAATGTTCCTTCCATTTCTATTCTGAAGTTCCTTCCACTTTTGTTTCTTCCATTTTTAAAGAAATATTTTTAACGGGCGAAGCCCCTGGAAGACATCATCAGATGTCCCCGCTAAGTCACATGGATATATTTTAAAAACCTGAAAGATGGAATTAAAATTCATGAATTTTGAAATTCTCAAATTTGAGATTTTTCGGTGTCCTGCAACGGTCATGATTTTCAAGGTAAAAATTGTAATTCACAAATTTGAGATTCTTAACTTTTATGATTTTTCGGTGTCCTGGAACGGTCATGATTTTCAAGGTAAAAATTATAATTCACAAATTTGAGATACTCAACTTTTATATTTTTTTAGTGTCCTAGAACGGTCATGATTTTCAAGGTAAAAATTGTAATTCACAAATTTGAGATTCTTAACTTTTCTGATTTTTGGTGTCCTAGAACGGTCATGACATTTTCAGGGTAAAAATTGTAATTCTCAAATTTGAGATTTTGAAAAATTTGAAAATTGGGTACTTTTAAAAACGACATAAATTCATAAATTTAGACCCTTTTTTCAGGTTTTTAAGACCTAAATTCATGAATTTATGTCGTTTTTAATTGTACCATTTTTGAAAAAAAATGGTACTCGTTTTTGATATGAGCCAAGAAATTCATGAATTTAGGTCTTAAAAACCTGAAAAAAGGGTCTAAATTTATGAATTTATGTCGTTTTTAAAGATACTAATTTTTTTGATTTTATGGTGTCCTGGAACGGTCTTTTACCCATTACTTGGGCATGCGTTCCATTTGTAATTTACCTCGCTTGCTCCATTCATAGTGAGTTTCAAATTTATCTTTACTCCAAAAGGAGCGGATGCAGCGGTCGCATACAAAATGTTCACCTCTTTTAGAGTGCCCCAAGTGAGTGTACAAGCGAGAGATTTTGGGAATACCACAGTAGTTCCATTCCTCGCTATCATCTTGTTTTACTAATAAGATGTTGACTACACGTTCATAACAAGTTGAACGTGAATTATAGCGGGCACCCTTCAACCCCTTCTCCCACACGTGAACGACAATTTTAATCTTATTATGTTTTTCGAACGTTTCTACATCTTTGATTTTCATGTTGTTACTATCACAACCTTCAAAGTCTAGTTCATCCTCCCACTGTCTATAGCTATAGGTGCGATCTCGATTCGCGTTGATATCATTATAGTGAAGGATGGATAGGACTGCATATTTGAAACACTGTGATTTACAATCGACATTGATGACAGCTTTCTTATTATACAACGTTTTTGGTAGTTTAAATGTGCCTCGAGCTGCATGACTTTCTAATAGGGAAATTTTGAATATGGGTGAGTCCACACCATCAAAAATGAGAGTGCTGTCGCGTTGATTGAATTTATCTACATTTGATTTTAAACATTGAATGTGAAAATTTAGCCAAGACTCGCAGTCTACAACTTCGGTTGCGGAAGAGGAGGGAACATGAAACTGTATTCTCTCCGTCACTTGACCCGTTTGAAAATCTATCTTAATATATTTTAGTTTAAGGTAGATGAGCGCCTTCATTCTAAAATTGTCTAAATTGTTGAAGAGCGCTTCGATAATGTTAGACTTTTGAAGGAGCCACTCAGGAAAATCTACTATTTGAGTATTGGACTCCATGCAGTAGTCGCGTTCTAAATTATTATGTGAAACATTAATGAGGGAGACGGTAGAGGTACCGTTGGTGTAGTGATCATTTGCATGCGTGTGTTGAAGTCTGTGCGAAGATCGCTGAAAGTGACTATCAAAAGAAAGAGGGCACAAATCGCAAGGAAAGGAGATGTCATCGTCAGAATCAACTTCACCTCCGGAGATTGACGCCGCTTTGCGTTGACACACACGTTTGATGTGTCGAAGGAGACTGTGCTTCCTTGTAAACATATGTCCGCAGTCGGCACATTCCCACTCGTTGCCTTGTCGCGAGAGTCCTGAGCTGGAACTCACATCACCTGAAAGAGAAATCATTCTATCATCTCTGTTCAAGTCTCAGTGTATTGTTACAACCTACTTTGACTCAACAACTCTAAACTTTCCTCGAGAAGGGAGGGCGTTAGTGATGAAGTTGATGCCTGAAATTGAGGAAGATGCTATTAGCCACACATTTGAGGGAGATGAGTTAAGAAATTTTCAACTTACCATTTCAACGAAATCAAGTTTAAGGTTGATACTTCAAGAAGATAGAGACTTCACTCAAATTTGGAATTCACGAGAGAGCAGTTCACTTGTACGCCTCAAATATAGAATTCGCCAGAGAACACTTCACTTATATGTCACAAAGACAGAGTGAAATGACACGAATGTCACTTTACATATATAATGTACTTTCATATTCATCATTCATTGGCTGTTCATTCTGATTGGTTGCTTGTTGATACTTAAGAATTAGAAAACATTTCAAAGTTATTATTCACAGTCAACATGACAAGCCCTCCGACAACACCAAACACAAAATTCTCTTCTCCATGCTCAACACCAAAGGCGCTCGTTGCACCAAACGCTCCAACGAAGGGGAAGGTAGAGAAGGTGTACCGACTGGACAATATCAGAAAGTTGTCATTACCAGCGGACGACAAAGAGAGTGTATGTGAGAAGGAGTGTCCCGACTTAACAGGCGTGAGGTGAAAGTATCTCCAGTACGATACTGACGATGTGATGGAGATCACCAGCACCAAATTCCTCCACCAATTATGGGAGTGGTACACCCCTAACTCCCAGCCACGAACTATGGCGGAGTGGGAGTATATCGACAAAGTGAGGCTCGCAGTGGAAGAACGATTAAAGCAAGTGAACTGTTTTTGTGATCTATGTGAAGCCAGACTCTGGGACGATATTGACGATGAAGACCTTTTGAAATACATGCCATAATAAATTTTATTTCGTATTATCTTTGCTTTCATACTGACTTACTTGAATGGGGCTTCAGTGGATGATTTAACCATGTATACTTTTTCATTTGGAAATAGTAGCACGCTTAGTCTAACTTGTAAATCTTATAACATTTCATATGGGCGATGATGGTAGGTGAAATAGTGTTAAATAAAATTAAGATAGCTTACACTTCTGATACAGGGATAGCAATCGACTGCGATCCATGTGTAAAGAGCTTGTTAGACTACGGATGGGCTTAAGTGGATGATTTAACCATGTATACTTTTTCATTTGGAAATAGTAGCACGCTTAGTCTAACTTGTAAATCTTAAAACATTTCATATGGGCGATGATGGTAGATGAAATAGTGTCAAATAAAATTAAGATAGCTTACACTTCTGATACAGGGATAGCAATCGACTGCGATCCATGTGTAAAGAGCTTGTTAAACTACGGAAGAGAGAAGTGTGTTATGTTGCGTGTGGCGCGTGAGTGTCCTCCCATTTCATTCCATTCATCAATCCGTCTCATTGATAGAGACAGGTAGAACTCATGGTTCTCATAACGTATGCAATGGAAAGTTTTAGGCAACCTTCGACAGTTGGCTAAATGTCGCCCTGGCGCGAATGCATACTACGTTGAGACAGAGGCAATCACTTGCAAACATGACGCAGAGAGGTTAAACAAGATTGACCATTGCCAAATGTCCTTTGCGGTATACATAGCTACGGGTTTCACCGCCACCCTTTACAGGAACGCCCGTCGAAAGGAAGTATTACACCGAACTTCATTTGCAACGTTCAAGTTGACTGATAGAAGATTCAACTAAATGATAGTATTCGCCAGTCCGAAGACTGCCCAGGGCAAACCGCGTGGAGGTTCTATCATGTCTTGCCCCATGGTGGCCCTTAAGAGAGCCGATGGTTCGTTCTCGGTGTCAATTAAGTTGACTATTGGCTTGAATAGTCAATGGGTATGACGGTTAGGTTCTCATAGACCCTATACCGCCTAGGTCGTGCTGGTGCATCTGGCACCTTTCGGATGCGGGTGGTATTCGGAGTCCATACCTCATCCGTCCAAATGATCTTCTTAATCTTCCCCTTCTTCTCATCCTCTTCATCCCACTCGTCGATGATGATGAAGTTGGGAATGGCGTTGTCTTCATCGATGAAGACGGGAATGCTGTTGGCAGGAGACGTTGCTTCCATCGTGACTTAAAATTGAATGAGAAGCGCTACAATCTTCTGGCTTATATAGAGTTTTCAACAATGAATTGCTCAACAGTGAATCAGAATGCTTCAGGGATGGCAATCGACTGCATAACGTTGAAGTTGACTGATAGCAGATTCAACTTAATGATAGTATTCGCCAGTCTGAAGACTGCCCAGGGCAAACCGCGAGGAGGTTCTATCAAATCTTGCCCCATGGTGGCCCTTAAGAGAGCCGGTGGTTCGTTCTCGGGAGTAACGTCATCTTACAGCCTACCAATTCTGCTGAGAGAGTCTTTGACTCTCTTTGGTAGCAGTGTCGACTTCCACGCTAATTGGCACGTGGCTGAAAAGTGGAATGTAGCGCCATTCCGTTGGATTGACAACAGTTGCTGTCATCGGATTGCCAATCCGAGCAAGATTATTGTGGACTCTGTCTTGCTCCTCTAGCCTGACAAATTCGTCAAATAAATTTCGCGGCCTTAACTGCGGTCCGCGAGGAGAGCTGACTTGACTGTTCGGCGTCTGCATGATTGAAATGAAATAAAATGAGTGGTAGTGGTTTATATACCCCTCTAACGCGACGCAACGTTCAAGTTGACTGATAGCAGATTCAACTTAATGATAGTATTCGCCAGTCCGAAGACTGCCCAGGGCAAACCGCGTGGAGGTTCTATCATGTCTTGCCCCTAGATGGCCCTTAAGAGAGCCGATGGTTCGTTCTCGGGAGTGAATTGATGGGGTGGTGAAGGCGGGCAAAGATCTGCAATGAAAATGATATGTATTAGAATAGGATATACTATCTTATTTACTTTTCACTTACCAAGTTAGCCATCCTTAGGTAGTCTCGCGCTCTTCCTAACAGAAAATTTGTGGAGATGGCCGCGCATTTTCAGGGTGGCATGGAGACATTTTTTGGTTGGATGGCCGTTATAACAAATTATTGACTCGTCCAGACTACGGTTGACGAGTACTTCACCGTCCAAATTATTATCCCGAATAGGGATGTGAAACTCAAACAACCTATCCTCATTCACACGATTCCACTCATTCCTCATGCGCTCCAACTTCTCATACGCCTGCCTCTCATCACCCCGCCGAGCCACAGTCCTCTCCAACTCAACATTCCTCGCTCTCAACACACTCATCTCCTTCATCATCTCCTCAAACTTCGCTTCTGCATCTCTCATTCTTCTCCGCAGCACTCGCCCTCTTCTCACAGTCATCATTCTTCTCTTCCAACTCTCGCGTCTTAATCTTCAAATCAGTCACACTACGCCTCATTCGAATATTCTCATCCGCTACCTCCTTCGACTTCAGTTCCTTCTTTTTCAACTCATCCAACTCCTTCACGACTTCATCCTTCACCTTCTTCAAACTCTCATACTTATTCACCAACAAATCATGCGCCATCTGCTGCGATACATGCTTCTTCTCTTCATCCTTCAACCACCTCGCCGACTGCATACGAATCCCACCACTCTTCACTTTTGGGGAAGATGAGCTCTTCGGGGGGTCGGTGATGACAATGTTTGACACCTCCGACGACGAAGAGCTCAACTTCTTCACACGCTTCCTCACACGCTCCCTATCTAAATCCACATCATCCTCATCATCACTCTCAAGCACTCTCTTTCGCCCAATCTCAGCCTCCAACGAAGAAACTGCTCTCGCCAACTCATCATTCTCAACAACATTCTCCACCTTGCCGTCTCGCTCTATCGCCAACATTCGCTCCCTCTCTTCAACAATCAACTGCGTGAATCTCAAGTCATTCACCAAACCTCCACTACAGTCAGCATGCACTCTGTAAAAACGCGCCTCATCCTCATCACCCTTCAACACTCTACACTTTACACACGCAACCCTATTCAAGATAATCATGTGGTCGGTGCCCGCCTTCTTCACATGCGCCTTGGCGTCCGCACTGCGATTTATTCGCCCACATGTACACATTTTGATATGAAATTTGCGGTTCTTATCGTTTGCCATGCCTGAGATTTCTTGTTAACTGTAAGATAATGAAATTTGTATAAGTTTGGAATCATGTAGTACAGTCATATTCCTAAAGCATTACACTTAGTGAGGAATGATTGATTTGAGTGTAGTGAGTGGCACTCGATCCCGTCGACAGCCCGAAGGCCTTGTACTGATCACTAGGGAAGTGAGAGATCTTCCCCGATACCCGCTATTTACAGCTGAAGACATCATTGTCACTGCCCCGAAGTGGTAACAGGAACGCCGAGTCAAAGGTAGTGATCAGTAGCTGGGATCTAACCCCTCAAAGCTGCCTTAGACCTAGTTAAATTTCAAATCTGATAGCAGATTTGAACTCAGCATACTTGAAAACCTTAGTCTACATGTTAAAACTTTGAAAAAACTGAAAATTAAGAATTTTTAAAAAATTCCGCATTTTACTACTCATACTACTTTTAAAAAATTTTATCAGTAGTAAAGACATTATCAAACTCTATCACACAAACTTTGAAGTAAGAAGATAGCTTGCCTACTTCAAAAGATAGAGTCCTTTGAAACACCCGATATCGGGAGCTCAGAGCGACGACCGTCGCTTACCTCGTCTTTCGATGAAGTGATGAGACTTACGTTGTCGGGGGTTTATACAAGGTGTTTCAAAAGTAGGCTAACAGTTGATTTTGCCCTAGGAAATCTATGTTGACCGTTCTATTGGCGATTTACACCTGAATCAGTCGATGGATATCCATGATCAGTCCAACATGAGCCATAGACTTCGAAGTAATTGCTACTATCATTAGAAGTCTATGCAGTAGCATTCCATTGGCAAAGGAATTTTGAAATCTATCATGGACAAGATATAGCACCAATCTGACATTACGTACATGGATATGTTCAATTAATTTGATTTGAATCAAACACTGTTAGTTTGACTTGAAGTGAATTAAACAAGCTTGAAGCTTTTTGAATTTGCTACTTCTGTCATGTCAGGTCATCTAAAAGATGATCAGAGAAAATGGATTTTGAAATCCTTTTGGAAAAACAAGAATGCTGAAAAGGTGCGAATGGAATGGAGAGATGCCTTTCACAGCAATCCTCCATCAAGATTTGCTATTTATCGCATTCGAGATAAATTTGAAAAGACCGGTTCGGTAGAGAATGCACCGAAGTCAGGACGCCCCTCGATCAGTTTCAATAACATCAAACGAGGAGCTAGTGGCCCAAACATTTGTTCAAAGTCCGAAGACGAAGTCACAAGAAGAGCCTCAGTTGGAGTTGGACATTTCTCTAAGCTCTACTTGGAGACTGATGAGGAAAGTTGAGTTGAAACCATACCGACCCAGACTGTTGCAGCACCTTCTACCGGATGATGCTGAGACGACGCTTGCAGTTTGCTGTGCTCATGTTGTCGGAAATTCGGGAGAACCCAGATTTGCTTGACAAGAAGTTTGGTCTGACGAAGCCAGTTTCAAACTATCAGGTCACGTAAATAGACATAACTGTGTCTACTGGTTCCCTGAAAATCCCACATGGTATCAACAAATGAGCTGAACCAGCCTGGCTTAACCGTCTGGGCCGGGGTATGTCAAGCAACGGTGTGATTGGGCCAGTATTTTTTGAAAGAACTGTGACGGCTGAGGTGTACCTTCAAATGCTGGTCAAATCCTTTGCGATTCCTGAGATGTACAGTGCATTGAACAACTTTCAATGAGCTGTACTTTCAGCAGGATGGTGCATCCAGCGCATTGTTGCAGTGAGTGTCAGAAGCTATCTGAATGACATCTTTTCCAGGAGGAAAGTGGAATTCGGAGATGATGTGTAGCATCCTTTTGGCCTCCTCGCTCTCCCGATCTAACACTCCGATGGACTTTTTCTTTTGGGGCTTTGTAAAGGAGAAAGTGTTAACGGACGAAAAACCTCACACACTTTCTCAACTCCGCTCTACATCACAGATGCCTGTCAAGAGATCAGTGATGACAGGAACTTTAGATGCATGAACTGGTGTGGCCCACAAGTGTGGCCGAAAGACTACAAGAATGTGCCGATGTCCATGGTGGACATTTTTTGAGCATTTGCGTTCGTGAATTTTTGCAACTTTAAGTTGATTAATTTTTTGATATGTTGAATAGTGCCTTGGTTATTCCATTTGTTCATTTTTTTGTTAGGAAACCAAGCAGAACTAAATGGTAGTTGTTTTAATGTTAATACCTTTTTATTATATTTCAGCCTCCTCTAGGCCATCGTCAGAAGCTTCTGATCGATGGGTGTCTAAGAGGAGCTGGAATATTAACAAAGGTGAAGGACATTTGGATGTCAGCTGTTCTTCCTTCATCCGCAGTAACACTGAAACAACTACTATCTTGTTTACATGGTTTTTACCTAATAATTTTTTTTTGATAGATGTTGGATAGTTATTCGACTTCTCATGATCGGTATAGATTCAAATTGGGTTGTAGTGAAATATGTAGGCATGAAAACACTGGAGATCATGAGATATTTTAATATGATTTTACGCGATGTCCAAAGAGTATTGAATTTTGCCCCTTACGAATACAAGGCATATTAGTCTATCTGTGGCATCGTGAAAAAGTATTATTATGACATAGCTTATTAATCTATAGCATTAAGACATAGCTTTTCAAGGCCCAATTTCTACTGGTAGCCTACTTTTGAAACATACTTGTATATGCCTCGGAAGACAAACTTAAAATGGCTCTAATCCTGCCAAAAGTATTGTCAATTTTTTTGTTGAACAGAATTTGAAGAGATTGTTGCAAACGGATTTCCGTCTCATCATGTCTCTATCATATGCCATCTGAATACCATTTCTCATATGACCACGGGAAGTCAGTCTGTTCTGCACATGGTCCAATAGTAACATGCCACAAGAGTGAAAAAATTCCTAAGGTGTGAGAGCTCCAGTGTGGTGAAAGATTTTGGAAAAATTTAAAACTTCCGAATTTTTCTTGACCTGGAGACCTTTACAGAAAAAAGCTATTTTTCATCAAATTTTCACACTGACCCCCCTCTCGCCACCCTCGTTCGGAGAAATTTGATGAAAAAATGTTTTTTGGTGAAGCGTGCCCATCGCCAGGTTCGAAAATGACGACCTTTGGAAACGATTTCAAAAAATTTTTGGTCCCGCTATACAAAGTCACTCTGACACTTTCAGGATTTTTTTCAGGTGAGCTGCAGACCTGAAATCTTGTAACAGCTCTAACTTTTGAACGGCTCAGTCTGGTCCGATTGACTCTCGGCGACAAAAAATAGTCCGTCGAGCAGTTTTTTGCTACCTTCTTTCAAAACGGTAGTAGCTCTGTAAGACAAAATCCGTCCACTAGACCCAGGTTAGAAGATTGTCTGTCGGGGGGGGGGGTCTTGGAGGCTCAGTGAATGACATTATTTGATGAACACAACCTTTGGTCAGAGGTCCCAGGTGCGAAAAATGAACATGCACACACTTTGGAAAAATTGTTTTCCAAAATTTTTGTCCATACATCAAAATGTCCACTACTGACACTTAGGATTTTTTCA